>JAFNEN010000169.1:0-17500 GCA_019343175.1 Oedothorax gibbosus
AGTTTGTTTTATTTGAATAAGGACGTATAATCCCAGCTACAAGGTTACATTGATTGCATGCTTGCCGCTGGAACACGTTTCAAAATTCTGTCATCCATATGTGGCTACTTTAATCCAACCAAACCCGAAAGAACTTGGCGTGTGTGCCAGACCAAACACAAAACTGGATAATTAATTTTATATATAGTTTTGTTATTACAGGCTATACTCGTTAAAACGAACCCCAATACCCATACAAAATGTGTTTGTTTTAAGCGTAATCCCATTTATAAAGGATCTAAAAGCATCTCGGAAAGAACGGGGAACGTAAATTAGTTCTAATTAATAGTAATTCGACTTACTTGTGATAGTTTTAATGAAACTCGACTGTATACTAATATAAAAAAGTGAACGTTAAATACTGATATGAAAAGACTGACTTGGGGCTGGGATAGCCTTGTTGGTAAGGTCTTGGACTGGTATCCCAAAGGTTGCGAGTTCGAGCCCTTGCCGCCGAAGACCCTCGTGTACGCTAATGGTGACTGGTGCACGTTAAATTCCGTCGTGGTCACAAAGTCCTCCAAGTTCCCGTACCAAATCAATACCTCTGTAGGTGACAAGTCAATTCTAGGGATCCTCTAGTTGACCTCTGTCTCTAAAAATTAGATGGATCCACTTGTGTGTGTGTTGTCTCTGTCTTACTTGACGAAGGTTTATAAGCGGGTCTCTGACCAAGCACACAAACCTGAATATATGTGTCTACCAACCAACCAAGACTGACTTGTGTGAAGACACTTGAAGAGTTTTGATAGAAAATAGGATGGTAAGTTGGCCTTTCTTTCTTCTTTCCTCACAACTTTTTTAGAAAACATTCAAGGAAAAACAGCCTTTGTGTCCTTCTAAAAAGAACATCTTTCACAATTTATTTCGTTCTGTTTGCTTTTATATTAACACGGGACTAAATGCACTTTTCAATTAATAAACACTTAAATATACCAAAATGTTTACACTAGTTATTTGAATTAGTTGTTTTAATTAGTGTAATAAAAAATAAATTCATTGCACTAATTACCTTAATTAAGCACTTTAGTTAACCGTTATCAGAGGAATTATACTTTAACTAACTATATTAATTAATCATTTGAACTGCATTAATTACATTAATTAATTTAATCGAATGTAATAATTAGTTTAATCGTATGTATTAATTTTATAAAAAGTTTTAATTGTATTAATTAATTGTTTTGTATTTTTAATTGAATTACATTAATTAATTTAATTAAGTTTTAAAAAAATTACAATAATTAATTAGTTTAATTAAATTTAAATTAAGTTATTTTTTAAAAATTTTCACCCCTCACCCAGAATAAATTTCTAGTTGCGCCCCAGGTCAATATACATTTCGGTAGCTGCTTTTATATCTAATGATAGTGTACTCGTAGAGGCTATTTTGCTGTGGAGGGGGAACTACAGTGGACGGGGCCGCAGTCTGATCAGGAAACGAAAACAATGTGTTCTTTTGACTTGTTCTTTACAATAAATATTAGTATCCTGATTTTTATAATTAAAATTAGTAGTCTGATTTTTATAATTAAAAAGCATAATTCTAAACGTGATGTGTGAATTAGAATAGTATAGTATGGTAAAGAATCAAGTGAGTTTTAATAAATGTAGTTATGTTGATTTGTAAGAAATGTGTTGGCCAGTGTTGTAGTTCTAGGTACTTTGAACTCTTAATGGAACACAAGCGTATTGGTAGAGCATGGACATTTGATAAAGCTGCCGTGAAACCATAAAAGGCGATGTCAACAACTAGTGTATAACACTTGTTAAAACTGGTTTGATATATTTTGTGCAAGGTAAGAAAGGCAACTGAACTGTTCACCTGTGTCGAGAACAATTCTTTGAATCCTACTGCTATTCCATGTTGTAAGAGCATCCATCGATTGTGCCGTACAGATGGTTAATATGCATTTCATACCAGAGTGGGGCTGGATGTTTTAATGGCAGGGGGAAAGAAAGAGTTTTTAGATGTGCGTGGGGTGGGGTTTTAGAAGCTTTTGCAATTTCCTTTTTAGCATTTGGTTTCTCTTGATGGGCTTTTTATGTGTTACCTTTGTTTTGCTTTTAATGAATGGGGAAAAGTTTGTTCTGGATGTAATTTGTGATATGGGTATCAAATTGCTCGTGAAACGGGGATTTCCCCTATCTTTTTTTATAGTATAAATTGTTTTGCTTTATGCTTCGTTGGTGTATTTGATTTTCCGTAAGATTTGTTTTTAGATTTCTTTGACAATGAAATATCAAATAGTTACAATTGTTTCCCCATCATGATTCATTATTTAATTAATATAATTTTTATCAATAAATGTGTTCACATTTTTAATGAGATAAATAAAATAATTATGTAAATATTTTTATAAGATAATAAAACTAAATATAAAACTACTAAAGTAAGTTTTAAGAGCTAAAGTATTTTTTTAAAATTTCTTAAATAAAATAATTTGAATAAGACAAACATTTAAGGGTCAGGCAGGGTGTGAGAGTTGAAATTTTCAATTTTGTTGAAATTACAGAATGTGTTTTTTATGCAGACCTATTAGATATTATTCGAATTATATTTTTCTTTTGGTTTTGGGGGTTCAAAATTGAAGATTTAATGAATTATGTTGTTTGTAATAATTATTATTCTTCCATTAGTACTTACACTGATTTAATATTCCATTCGATATATCTTCATATATACAAGAAATACCATTTATCTCTCCCACTCATCCATACATTTGAACTCCATTCATCTTTAAAAACGCAAACAAATCGCTCCTATTAAAAGCGACAGTTTAAAGAACCGGTCTCCAATATTGTGAAACAATTGATGCACAATCCAAACAAAAGCCGCGGCCACTTCATTGCTCAGCTGCCATCATTACGTCGCCCGATGCTCCGTGTCGCAAACCTCAACACACCGGCCTAACAGAGAGCGGCTCATATAATCACATTTATCAAGGGATAAAAGATCGCCCGCAACCGATTACGTCAACAGCACAATGAATGCGGACGGATATTTTGTCCCGAACTCAATCGAAAATCAATGTTAATGAGTGCGAAGTGGAGAGTCTTTTCCATGCACTTATTTGCAAAAGGATCTTCGGAGTGATGAATAGAAACAAATCAGAGGTTGGTGTCGGCTATCTCGGAGACAGATGAGCGAATTGAAACAAATGAGGCAGTCACTTTTAAACACTTTTTTTTTAATTTAGTGCTTAGATTCTAAAGTGTGTGATTCTAAATATCATCATAATAGTGTTTACTTAGAAGGACTCTTCATAAAGAACTTCAATACTCTCTTAGTAAAGACTTTGAATTTTGTAACACGAGGAGAACAATGCAGTAGTGGGTAAAAGGAAAATCGTTATGAGCACGAATATATTATTGAACATCATTTATCCAGTTTTATAAGCATAAACCTACATATACAGATGGATTTTGAAGAATTTTGTATTTCCAGCAGTTCCGATAAAAGATGTCATTATGGAGGGAATACATTATAAAATATCCAGTAGACATCAAATTTGTCTGGAAGATACCGCATCATATGAATTTATTCTAATAAAACTTAAAAATAATATGCAATAAAAAGCACTTCAGCCAATCATCTCTCTCTAGCTTTTTAACGACCTAAAGAAAATATTAAATTTCAATAACTTATTGAGTATATGCATCACATTAAAAATATATTTATGCATGAGAATAGTTTTATGTTACAGAAAATAGAGTTACTTCTCACTGAAACATTTTTTATTCTGTAAATACTCGATAAAATGAAATATGTAACTTAATAAATAATTTATCCACAATTCACGTAGTGAAAAAATATTATAAAAAAGAACGTCATAAATAAGAAGCAAATAAAATGAAATTTCCACTATATTACATCGCTACGAGTTTTTTTGAAAAATCAAGTTTTGTATTTTGTTACAGGAACTCGAAAACATGTTCCTCATTAAATGTTAATATTTAGTGGAAAACTCTTTATTCCCATTATGGGACAGGTATATGAAAAAGAGATAATAAAAAAGACTGCAACCCAATATCAATCCAATATTGGATTTTATAGAACAGAAATGATTCGCCATTTTGTTTCAAACCTAATTTCGAAAGAATTCCGCAAGATGCATGACTAGAATCAATTGGAAAGGTTACATTGTGCCATTGATCTACAGGAATCAAGTAACGTTTGGTAAATTATAATTATAGTAATAAATTTCTATTCGTGTTTACTTATACAACACGTTATTAATAAAAATTGGTTAGCCAGTGGGACTATATTATAACGTATCACTATGTAGTGCTGTTTAACGCCACCGTGGTAAGTACGCAAACATTGTATCCTCATAGTCCCTTTAGTTGTATTGAGTATCTAGAAGAAGTGTATTATTATTAATAATTTTCTTAATAATATTTTTGTTTCATACACCTGTTCTAGTATAGGGTTTATTCCTCACAAAACGTACAAAACTATGTCCCCACAAGATATATTCACATGTAGAAAGGTTATGCTTCCAATTGAATTAAGATAATGAATGTTTTATCTACCTACTAACTTTGAATAAATAAAAAAATATTTTGTATAAAAACTTGTGTCCACAGACTATGACAAATCATGTCCGTGGACTGTTTTGGTTAGTAAATCCACATTAAATCCCATTTTTTGGTAATAAATGTTGTTTTTTAATTAAATCTTCATAACGTGAACGTACAAAAGACCAAATATAATCATTATAGAGAATATAAATACATAAATTCTGTAAAAATAAAATGTCCCACAGATTTTTGTCATGTTCGAGGACGACATTAGTAGGTAGGTAGGTATTTAGCATTTATAAGAATCTAGAGATGGCGACAGTACTCTGTTTCAGTCTTTTCAATAGTGCACGATAAAAGTTGTGTCACGTCGATAATTTGAATACCGCAGAAGATAAAAAAATAATTAAAAGTTAAAACAATGACGATTAGCAATATCATAGGGTAATTTCTGTGGACAGGATATAAGAAGATAAGTCAACGATTTTAACTAATAATTTGTTATTTGTAGAAAGAAATAAGTTAATTAAGCTTAGTTTGCATGCTTCGTTCTCTTAAGCCTAAAACTTTTCCGTCTGTGAGCCACTTCATCATGTCCGTGTACCATCATGTCCATGAATTTAGGTACACGGACATGATTTATGTATCAACGGACATGACGTTTTAATTATATAAGAATAAATTGATTAAATATAAGTGAAATGCATTATAGTTATACTATATTTTGCCGTGAACTAATCTAATAAATTAAAGCTGAAATTTTAGTAAAGTGTGACATCGTCATTTTTTATGTTAATTGGGGGGTTAAAACTTTTCTATAAATGAAATATTATTAAATAACTTACTATCAGAATAATTCATATTAAATGTATGTTATGGGCCGATGTTATCTTTCTAATGTAGTATGTAAGTGTAATTCAAATCCAAAGTTTCAAAAACTTTCATCAATATATTTTTTCGCGATTTTTCTCAAATTTTATGTTTTCTGAGGAATGCCCCATAGGTACTCCTAATTATATGAAGTTTAAAGTTTTTGAATATAAATTACTACTTGAACTATCATGATTAATCGGCCGATAAGTCATTAGACCCCCTATATTCCATGGTCCATAAAGGGTTAAAGGTTTCTTTCCGGATCAAGAATACGCTTATCTAATGTGTGTTTCGACATTTCCGAATAGACTTCCAAGCCTCTCCTGTGCATCACACGAACGCATTCGCGGATTAACGCCAAAGAGGATAGCGAGTGATGCCAATTAGCGAGCATTAGCGAGCTCCCTGGCACGAATAATCGAGTCCTGGTCTCGTGGGGTCCAGGCAGGGCGTGCTCAAATTGAAATCTCTGGGGACGCGAGCCTCTTAACGAGGGAGCGGATTAACACGGGGGAAGCGGCACACGGGGGCGATTAGACAGATTAAACACGGAAGTGGGAGGATTAGCGAGAGTGGCTACAACACGCAACAAAATGCAAGGAGATAGATCAGCAGATTGAGCAAAGGATCGGAGGAAAGAATCGTATTTCGTTTTGGATAGCTAGTGTGGGAGGCGACTTCATTTTGTATTTCAATAATACCTCAATTATTGAAAAGGACATTATTGAATTGGAGGAAAAGACAAAATGGATAAAAAAAAAAGGTAAACTAAAGCTTTATTTAGGATTTCATGGTTACGTTACAGTACAAAGAGAAAATCAATGACCTTGACGTTTCAGTAAATATAAACAAGGTATATTTCGTACACGACCTTATTTTATTGTGCATGAGAAATTCCTTAAAGACTTGTATTGCATTTTTTTTAAATTTAAAAATTAGTTTTTAACAGCCCTTGATAAATAATTATTCATGACCAGTTGAAATCATTCGAAAAGTAACCAAAAAGTCGAATAGTCCGGGAAATCATTTGTTGTAATCATAAACGGAATTTTAATTCATACAGGAACGAAACATTTTCTATATTTAAAAGTAATCGATACGACAATTATTCAAAGTGTAGTTTGTTACCTACAGTACAAAAATATTTGAGGTTAGTACTAAATAAGTTCGAAAGCCATATTTGACAGAAACGAACTCCAAAAGTAATATTCCTACGATAAAGTTTTCTGAAATTGGAAAATTTACCGAAAAATTATGAAATTTTTATTATCACTTTAAAAAAAATCTAAAATTATGTGTTTCACAAATTATTGAACATGTTACTTCCATGTTACACATGTTACACATGTTACATGTTACTTGTTGTAAATACAACAGTTAAAATCGAGTGTATCTAAAGGGAAATATATTTTAATAACTAAAACAACTATTCGATTACTTTGAATAATACATGTAAGATTATGTTTAAATTATTTTTTTATCGAATATAATGAATCATATATTCCAGTAAATTTAAATTAAAAATACATAAAAGAACTATTTAGTGCCCACATTTATATTAAAAATTTAATTCTAATTTTATGCATTTAATAATTTCTTTTTATAGCATTGTTTAATTTTTCTTACTTTCTTCTACGAAATTCTTAAACAATTGATTTTTTCTACTGTAATCAATTTCTACAAGTTTCAGACGCCGCAATAATATGCAAAGCTTCAAATGTAGTGAGAATTTTAATTACATTAGATTGACACAAAATAAAAATTATATAACCATTATAAATTTATTTACAAAATATTTTCAATTCAAGTTAAGTGTTTAAGTTAAAGAGGACACACTAAATTAAATATTTCATTCGCTAGCTTATGGTTTTTAATTAAATTTAATTTCGTAATAACTGCGAATTGTCATCCGAAAATGCATAAAAAAGTAATTCAATTTAAGTATGGTAAATAGTTACACATGGAATTAAAATATAATATCCCAAGTAGGAATTCAAAATAACATGACATTGTCTTAAATAGTTACATGTAACAAAATAGTAGTTAATAATTGGATGATAAATTGTTAAATGAATTAAGTTTCAAGGAATTTTTACAATGAAGGTTATAAATTTCTTATAAAAAGAGATAACAGACGTTTTCAATTACATAAACTCCTTTATTAGAAAATTCTTGTCGATGTTTATATTTTCACTTGCATTTATAAATGAAACCTGTTAAATTATGTATGAGAGACGGGTTCTGACAGTTTACTAGAGTTACATTGATTCGCCATATTAATTTGTTATTTGAGTTAAATGGAATGCACTATTTCAGTATTCAAATTACTTTTAAAGCTTTCATTTTGTAGTAAGGTATACAAAGAGAATCACTTACATAAAGTTTAATTTTTAAACCATTGTTTGGTTGATGCACACTCTTTGTAAAATATATTATGCTTAACCAGTTTTAACTACATTTTAGAGCAAACTATCGGTTTTTTACTTTTAATGATTCTCTTCATGGTAATTTAAATTGTACTATATTTACAGGATGTAATGATACTCTTCAAGGAACCATTTTTTAAAAAATTGTAGCATTAAGTTTAGGTCATTTGTAAGAAGTCATTGGATGTTACCATAAAAATTAACGCTTAAGAGATGATTTGAAACTTGTACTAGACAATTGAATACATTTTTGACACATGGTGTAGATTTACAGTGTACAAAATACACTTTGCCCGTTGAATGTAAAAACTCTATTGTAAACCAAACATTTCTCCTGTTTTAGCTTCCTCTCTACGTTTTGAACTCAAAAAGAGAAAGATATTATAATAGTACAGTTCGTCCTTCACCCCCTTTCACAGCACAAATAATAAATGCTACAAACAAGTGTGTTCTGCAAAATTGAAGCAAAAAATTATTCGAATCTACAATCCAAATTTCAATAAAACATACAAATTAGAAGAGTATTTAAAATTTAAAAAAAAAAACAAGCTATTTATATAACAATATAATTCCATTTTGATTTAATATTTTCACTCTTGCCACTTAGTCAAATACACGAGAACAAAATTATTTATTTAAAAATAAAAATAAATCTCGAAGGAATATATACTTCTGTGACATAAATTAGTCAGGAATGACGTCATAGCATATATCACAATAAATTATTTTGATGGTTCATTATATGTGTATTAAGAAAGCGACATAGAGAGTTCATTTTTTATTCGCGTAAATAATTAAACATAGTTTCATGGAGACGGTTAACAGTTACGTGAGATCATTTTTTACTTTACATTACAACGTTGGTAATGCATATTTGTATAAAGAAATCCAAATTTGTTCAAAAATTGTAAATACACATTTTTACTAAAAATATTTTTTTAAAAATTGAAGTTTTGCTTCCAGTTTTAGAGAAATCTATATTACTAAATATTTATTATTCAAACTGCAACTCGTTTTTATTAAACAATTAAGAAAATAAATTGAATTCGAAAATGTGTGAAAGTTAATGAAAATGGTCAATTTTGGCGATTATATAAGTTTAAATTGAAACTATAAGTGTGCTTGAGCTGGATTTTGTTTCTAATGAGTTTTTAAATCGTGTGTGGAGGCAGTTCTAGGTGACTGTTACAAACCTACTTTAAAAAAAAAGGAAAATTATTTTGCAATTCTTTAACGGCGATGCGATTTTTCAAGCTAATGTCTCCAATTTATTAGGGGTATACCTATGAAATGACTTTGATTGAACAGATGGCACTGCACCCGGGTTAATTAAAGTGTGGTATCGCCCTTCTAGCATTTTGTCAGACTACTTTTAACCTTTCACCTGTCATTAATTACTGCTGTGTTTTTTGTCATTCTGGGCTTTGAAGATGTCGTGCCAACAAAGGGTCATTTGCGGGAAATTTTAATCCTTTATTTTGAAAAAAATTCTACTGAAGCAAATACTTCAGAAAGCTTATAGAGACAATGGTACATCTGAATCAACTTGAAAATGATGGTTTGGTCGATTTAAAAATGACGATTTTGATGCGACAGACAAGGGAAAACTACCAAAAAAGTTGAAGATGAAGAACAATTTTGGATGAAAACCCAACAATGATTCGGGTACATATTTCAGAAATATTAAATGTAACTCAGAAATGTATTGGTAAACGTTTGCATGCCTTGGGAAAAATTCGCAAGGAAGGAAAATGGGTACAACATGCTTTACAGAAAGACAGATGGAGAAACAAAAAGTCACTTGCGAACAACTGTTGAATCGACATCAAAGAAAGGGTTTTCTGCATCGAATTGTCCCAGATGATGAAAAATGGATATAATTTGACAATCCTGTACCAAAAAAATCGTGGGTTGATCCAGGCCAACCCCCAACATCGACTCCATAGAGAAATCGCTTTGAAAAGAAGACAATGCTTTGCGTTTGGTGGGACCAAAAGGGCATTTTTTAGTATGAGATGCTTAACCCTGGTGAAATAGTTACTTCTGACCGATAGCAACAACAATTAACCGATTTAAACCGGGAATTTATCAACAAACGGCCAGAATGGGCTCGCAGACACGAAAACGTTATTTTGCTCCATGACAATGCGCGGCCTCACACCACAAATAATGTGAAAAACACCTTAAAAAACCTTAAATGGGATTTTCTATTGCACCCGCTATATTCTCCAGATATTGTTCTTTCAGACTATCACTTGTTCAGATCCATGGCACATGGTCTGGCTAAGCAGCACTTTGCTATTTTTGACGAAGTTGAAAAATGGGGATCTTTCTTTTTTACCTCCCAAGATCCAAAGTTCTATCACAAAGGAATCCATAATTTAGCAAAAAGATGGGCATAAGTTACTGATTTTGATGGTGCATACTTCGATTGATTACCCTCATCCAGTGATACAAAATTCACTGGTAAGTTTTCTAAAAAAAAGGTCATTTCATAGGTATACCCCTAATATTTATTAGACGCAAACACTGGCTCAACTTCTAAAAAATTAAGTTTAAAATAAAAGGAATTTTACTGAAATATTTTAGCGTAAAAATATTTTCTAGTACTTTACTTAGCAAAACATTTTTATAAATTGCATGTAAAAGTAAACATTTTTTGCTAAGCAACAACAAAATGCGATGAAAAAATATTATAAAAATTTGAAAGTTATTTTTTTGTTTTTGTTTAGAAAAAAAGCGATTACCATTATATTAGACACATATAAAATTAGGTACAAAATAGTAATAAAATAGTCATTTTCTCACTGCCTAAATATTCTAATTTGTTTTATCCCCTATCCCCTTATTTAATGTAAATCTTTTAAGTAAGGCTACTCCGTAAACACGGTGGAAGCTGTCAAAAAGTACTGACACCGTGTAAACAGAGTAACGTTCCATCAAAGTTTTTCAAATGATGATAACTATTATTTATTATTTATTATTTATATTTATTATTTATTATTTATTATTTATTATTATTATTTATTATTATTATTTTTATTTATTATTTATTATTTATTATTTATTATTTATTATTTATTATTTATTATTATTTTATTATTTATTATTATTTTATTATTTATTATTTTTATTTATTATTTATTATTTATTATTTATTATTTATTATTTATTATTTATTATTATTATTTATTATTTATTATTATTATTATCTAGTTTGAGATTATTCAATATTCCATTACATAAAAAAATATAGGATGTAATAATAATTGCAATACAAAAGTCTTATCAAGCAATCATAAAATGTTTAAGCATAAGTTACATATGTTTAACATAATAAGTTAAATGTTTAACATAATAATATTGAAAGTTAAAAAAAAACCATTTAGATCCACACAAATTAAAAGGGATACATTAAATTAAGATTAAAACCAAGTTCAAACTTTTATCAAATAGAAACTGTACCATTTAACTCTAAAAAGATTATTTTAAGAGACAGAAAGGTTTATCGTTAAGTCTTTAAAAAATATATACCGTTTTAACTCCTTACAAATCATTCGTCCAGAATCCACCTCAAACGATCTTGAAATGAAATACCCTCTCTAAGAAAAAAAAAATCTTTTCAGAAAAATAACCCTTTAAAACTTAAATTTGTCTTCCATGTTTCGTTTATTTATTTCTCTGTCTCAGTAGTGGAGTGCGCCCATCTTTGCCCATTGGAATCTAAGATGAAAACAAGCTGCTTGGAAAGAAAACGTTTCGTTTTTAAGTGGTGTATACACTGCTTCAGACCTCTTGAAAGCAATAATCTGGTGCATTGAACTTTTCCAAAGTCTCTGGTTTGCAATAAATCCCGCAGTTTTATGAGTTTCTCTTTGGTGGGAAACATTGAGTTTTTATCGCCTTTTTGCAATTGCAATACTAGAAGTTACGTTTTCGTGTCGATAAACAAGTGAGGAAACAGAACTGATAGTTCCTTTGTAGTGGGATGAAACTCCTTGACGGAGTCGCTCAATCTAGCATTGGTACTGAAGGAATTGCTTTTCGAGAAATATCTGTTAAGACTCACAAGCTGCGCTTTCAATTTAGGATTTATTTTTCTTAAATATGTTCAAATCCACGTGATTTTACAATTCTATTAAAAAAAATTTGCAATTTGATAACGAGCCTTTCGTACATGTTGTATTGTTTATTCGAACAGTACAAACTGTCATAAATATTTATCAGATTTAATTTAAACACTGACAAGCAAAATCGTTGTCCGATTATGTTTACACATTGCCTTTACTCAGCATGAATCATAAATCCATCTGTTACTGAAAATTCGGCACTGCTTGTTAACTGTCCAAATCTCAAAATGACACGCACCATATAATTAAATGACAACAATGTCAGTTATATTATGAAAATGCATTAAATAGCAATTGAATGCGAACAATAATAGGAATGAAAATATATCCAAAAATGTGTGACACGCGCGTTTAACATTCAAACACACATATCAAGCAGAGTTGTATAAAACTCGAGAACTGAACATACAAATGTATCGTATTCCTAAATTAGGAAAGCATTACTAAATAAAAAGAAATATATTTATTGTTATTCGTTTCATTTTCATGTGATATTTAGATCCGCAATATTTTAAAGATAATAATTTATGCACATTAAGTTATTAGTGTTTCCATTTTCTCCAGCGACTCATTTGCCCATTCCAAATGTTAAGAATTTCCATTTGTAAACTACACCGATTTCTCTTTATTCCGAATACCCACCCACACGCATTTATTTCTCGCCTTTCAAGATGTGTCTCGAAAACATGCTCATTCTGCATCAAGTCACTTTAGCGACCCAGAGCATTCATACCCGGATTTGGAAGTCGAATTTGTAGACTCATTAGACGTTTGTTCCTTTTTCAAGGCTCCTTTTCGCCATAAAGGTTGCTCAAAAGGGCAAAGCTGGCGTACTAATCCCCGTAGGGAGAGGTAAAAATGCTTTCTGTAAATAACCTAGAATCCCATATTTGTAGGTGCTAATCTGAGGATTTATAAATATTGGTTGTCGGCGCTGTTTGCTAAATAGAATAGTCATTTGAAATGTCTTCTTATAATGAATACTCTAATATGTTATTTACGAGACAAGGTTTAATGTTGTTGCCACAATGTCAGACATTTCGAAATATAGTTTGCAAAAGTTTTTTCATCCAACGTGTAGTATTCTTTAATCACATAAGGGCGTTGAACGAAGAATATTGAGGGAGTAAAAGGCATTTATTTGAAAACTTAGGATAGATTGTACTTAAGTTTTAAAATTTATATAGTACTTGTGTGTGTGTGTACCCACAATATGAACAGTGCCCTCAATATGGACACCCTTTTTTGAATGTAATTTTTATTTTTGTGGTGTGCTTATCCTATTTATAGTTTATATCCTTATGATATATTGTATAATTACTTTAAATATATATTAAAAAGTAGAGTGCTTTAGAAAGCTGATAAAGAACATTTTCGATTAATATTGCATCAATTGCTTGATAATGTTTTATTTGTATTTTAATTAAAAGATTTAGTAAAACTAACCCTGATTCCCAATATGGAAACATTATGTCAACATTCAAAATGCAATTCATGCATATGAATCTTCAGATTCACAAATTTGTGACTTATATGTTTAATTGGATTTTATTTAGCTAATTAATAATAAATAAATGTTCATATTAGTGAAATTACTGCACTTTGAATGTCTTCGAAGAGCTACAACCGAAAAGTACCTCCCTCTCATCTAAAGTGCATGTTTTGAAGTTATTTTCTCTGCCCCCCATTTCTCCGCAATACTTTAAGATATTTTTTAATTTTTCCATCCAGTAGTAGTTCCAAAAGGCGCCACCTGTTCCTAATATGGACATGCATGTCCATAATAGGGACAGGGGATTCCTAATATGGACACTTGTAAACTTTTTTTGTTTTTATTATCTAAATTAAACCAGAATAAGTACAAGATCACTCATTTTTATTGATGATATTCAACAGTCCAGGAATTGTGGTCACAAATTTCTAAAGTCCTGTGACGTGTACAAGGGGGTGAAAAAATTAATTTTCCTTGGGGTGTCCATATTGGGTGCAGGCTCAATAGCAATTTTGTGTCCACGTAACATTTGGGGTTTTAGTAAAATAATCGTTAATTTGTGGAAAACAGATTTCACTAGTTAAGTTCTTTATATTTATGTCTGAGATTGTATTGTGTTAATAAAATAGTTTCCGTGCTTTTTTAAAAAATAAATCATTTTTAGTTAAATGTTAGCTTTAAAAAGATATGCAATAATTATATTGGATAAAACAAATATTAAAATACAATGAAAGGTTTCTTTATAAAAAAAAGACAAATCTCTATAAATGAAGTACCCTATTCACAGTCATGAATCTTTCTCTGCAATAAAACCTTGCAAAAAAATATTTGCTTAAAATAAACCCAAAGGGAAACTTACCACATGTGAATAAATAATAGACATTTACTTGAAACATAAGAAGTAGTAATTTATGTATACGATAAAACAGAATGGGAAAAGAGGTGGATTCAAAAAAACTCTTTCGCAAGTACAAAAACTAATCCTTTTTCAAAGTAAAGATATTTATAGCGTGATGTTTCCCATTTCAGATTTAATTAGAAAATATATTTTTTTTCCTAACACAGCTTGCATTAAGTTGATTTTAATTCTATGCTGATTTAATACTAAAAACTGTCTGCAGACGTAATGTAGTTTTACGGCAAGGTTTCTCGCTTTTAATTCACAGAGTCACGCTACGCAGATGAGACAGCAAGATTTTTCCCCCCTCAAATCACAAGAAGAGAAGGGAACTAAAGTAGATTATCTAGAGTGGAGCTTTAAATTCATTGAGTAGGGAACGCTATAAAACAGAGTCCAAAATCAACATACAATAGTGTCATACATGTCACAGGCGTGTAAGTGGGAGCGGTATCACTTGAAGGAACCAAGCAAATTTGTTTTTTTGGGACAGTTTATTATAATCTATCAATTACGGCAAAACTTTATGAGAACTAAAATCGGTGACTTTCAATGAAAAAAATTAGTTCAAATCTTAATTTTTTACTACTTATTTTACATTCTATATTTTACTGTAAAACTATCAATTCTACGTTTTAAGCGTTCAAAATACGAAATAATTTACAAAAAATTACTCACAAATAATACCAAAAGTATCTTTCTGAGACAAATAGTTTCAGAAAAACACTTTGGTGTTGATTTGTGCGTAATTTTTGTGCATTATTATTAAAATAGAAAAATGATGAATAATAAATCTTAAACAAGGCATGTTAATAACCATTGCTAAAAAAATTTGTTTATTTGAGATATATTTATCTAAAATTCTAGTATAATTCTCACAAAAATGGTAGTTATTTCAATTGAAAAGTATTTTTTGTTTACGGTTGATGTATTTAACACTTTAAAATGTAGTTCACATTTTGCTGTCAACCATGATTTCAAAAAAAATACTGACTTACCCCAGGCAATGTTTTGATGTTATGAAGTGCACCTTGTGCTTCCATCGCCGATTTTCTTGAATAATACGTCACAAAGCAGCATCCTGAAACATTAAAAAAATAATGTGCTTAGATTTTTTTGAATTTGGTACATTATATACTGTATGATATAAAATTCTGAGTGTTGTTTATTTCATACAAGTAAATAAATTGGAGCAACGCATCCAATAATTTTTTTCCTACATGGCATGCGCCAAACAAAATATTGAAAATTAGTATACAATCATAAAAATGATGACTAAAACTATTTTTTTTCCTAAATTAAAAATATATATACTTTCTGTATAATTGGGGGGTGGGGGGAGTAGATTAAAAAATAAATTTTTAACAATTCAAAAATGCTTGGGGAATCTTATTTTAACAGCGTTATAATTCTTTCAAATAATTTTGCTTATCTACTGTTGGGCTGATTTCATAGCCAACATTCTTTTCTACCGCCCCCTGCATTCCCTTTAATTGGGTCTCGATCCAGGTGTGTTGGGGGCAAACTTCATTGTTGCAGACTTTCTCCAGACACATGAATTTCTACCTGGCGCCACAGTGACGGCATAAAAGAGTTTTGTTGGACGTTTACACCACAAAGGCAGTGTCAGGAAGTTTTTGTTACAGGGGGGTTATGTCTACAGGTGTACCCGCTTCAGAGGATTTTAATATCCTATGGGGTTCCCGTAATGGTACTATCCTGCAATATAGTTCTCACTAATTATGATAGTTTATTTTCTTCATGGAAGTAATCAA
This sequence comes from Oedothorax gibbosus, assembly GCA_019343175.1. Lineage (NCBI taxonomy): Eukaryota > Metazoa > Arthropoda > Arachnida > Araneae > Linyphiidae > Oedothorax > Oedothorax gibbosus. The sequence goes on from JAFNEN010000169.1 coordinate 16,158, forward strand.
TATTCTTGATAATGTAATTAACGCAATGTATTGAATATCACGCCATATCATGAAACCTATTAATTAGCATCATAACAATATCAGTTAACAATCATATTTGAAATCCCTAACTTATCCATCATTATCGGCATCTACATAAACATCTTTTTCAAACACTTGAAGAAATATCTAACTGAAGAAGTTAAAATACCAAATATTTGACGGAAATTTATAGTAAAAACATAGTTTCATACATATAGTTAACAGTCGGGTATCTGAGAGATACATCATAGGTAAATTAGTTAAATTGCTAAAAAACAGAAGATTTTTAAGAAACTTTTATCCATTCTATTCTAATTTGTGTCCGATAAGCATTTCTAGCTCAAATTTTTTAAAAAATTAAACATGCCAATTTGCTGTTTACAGTTCACAGGTGTGTTAAAAGGCGAATTTTAAATGCGTTATTGGTCCTAATTTAGTGTGCACGACCACTCTGAACATATTTTTTCATCGCCAAAGTACTTATTGATCATATATAAAAATATAAATTTTATTTTTGTATCTGCAGAACCAAGTAATTTTTTCTAAGCCTATTACCTAAGTAATGCTATTTCCCATTTTTTTTCAACCAAAGATTTTTCTCTAGGCAATTATGCATCAAAGATTAACTAAAAAATGAAACAACAATTTAATATTTAAAACTTTAAAAAGTTACATTTTATGAAAATTGTCTGTGTGGGTCAAATGGTGTCTGAAAGATACGCTCGACCTTTCTTATTGGTTTGGATCGAGTCCCCTTCTTCAAGGTTAAAGAAATCATTTTAAGTGGAAGTTTTTTAAAACGTTACTAGTTAAATGACACTCATAAAACTTATACTCACAGTCGGAAATTCAATTCAGCTTCTAATTTCCATTCATTGTTAACGTGAACCTTCATGAAAGCATAATTCACACACTTGGTATGACTCGTCGGTAAATACTCGTCGGTTTTTTATTCTGTACCTCGCTAAAAGCATGAACAAAACTCACTTTTCCTCAGTAAGTAACTATTTTCAACTACCCATATCGAATAGCTTTAACATTTCAGGCGAGTGTGAATATCATAAATTTTCGACTTCAACCGCGTAACGATACGTTCCTTGCTAATGGCGGTATTTAAAATTTAATTAAGAGGCCCAACGTTTAACCCATTTACTTAAGATTATAATTCCGCACCTAAACTTAATCAAGAACGCTAAATAAGACGCAAAGTTTAACGCATAATAGTACAATACTTGAATTCATTTAGAGTTGTTTGAAATTCTTATGCTCGCTAAGTTTACTTCGCTAGGAAGAAGAGACTGAGTTTTGGAAAACAGGCCATT
>JAFNEN010000169.1:22500-40000 GCA_019343175.1 Oedothorax gibbosus
CACAATTCTCCTATCTAGATTATCGTAATTTATTACTTAATGCCCTTCATTGCCTTACTAAATTTTAATTGCCCTAATTCGACTACAGTACACAATAAAATAATCTAACAGTTACATGACATGAACACCCCAGCAGTGAATTAAAACGATATATATAAAATGCAGTAAAAGTTCTCGCATTTGGAACACATGCAAAATCATTACACAAATAGTCATTTAAAGTTACATAAGGAGGAAAAGTCTTTTTCGCCTTCTATGGTTGATGTTCCGATTGAGAATGATTTTATTATTACAGTTTATTTGACATGCTGATATTTTTTCCATCAGATAATTATCCATATAATCGTTTAAAGTCCGCCCTTTAAAAACGCTTCACTTCAGGTTCTACCATAAAAAGAATGATTCTTGCGTAGAGAACTCGATCTGTTTTAAAACGTGTGTATGTATTTTCGCAGATTATCCATAATTTTATTTAATTCCTCAAACAATTTCCTGCGCAAATTTTTTTAGCGATGTTGTTCTGAAATAATTTATACAATATATCACAACTTTAGAGCAAGGAGGATTTTTGGTGTTCCATCCCTGTACATAAAATATAGTGTTTTTATTAGTTTTTATAACGGCTGTTTAGATTTTGGTAGTATGAAAAATAGCATGTAAAGTAAAAAACTATCTGCACAGATTTTATTTTGAAATTTTGCAACTGGAAAACTTTTAATGTTAAATAGAGTCCAGCGAAAAATAATAAAAAAAACTTCGTGGTTCCTTGAAATATTTATTTACAGTAATAGTTTAGAATTAGCTAAAAACGAAGCTAAAATTTCAAACCTGGGTAGTTTAATAAATGTACCCCTATCTATTTTCTATATTTTTTACTTTACTATAGAAGATAATTTTGACGTTATCACTTATTTATAGAAGCGTGTAAATATGTGCTGCGGCAGGTTAACCAAATTTTGACTAGTTTAATCGTAAGCAATGAAACTCCTGAGGTTAATTTCGGATTATCACTTCCGATTATTTTAAGAGTGAATATCGGAAATCCGATACGACACATGTGTCGCCTGAAGAAGATCCTGCAGAAACGTATCCGAGAATCATTAAACGTGACGGCATCAATTCTGCGTTGTGGATTTCAATACTGGAACACGTGTTATCAACAAGTAAAGCGTGCCCTTTTTCAAAATAACTATTGTGTTACTCTGCACACCTTTCATTTTTCAATCATAATAAATTGAGCTAAAATATAAGAAGATGCTAAATCAAGTGTTTTCATATTTCATCAACTAAATAATATTCCCCAACACATCATGAATTAATTTGCAAAAGGTAATGAAACATATGAAATTGTACTTCGATGCCTTTTCAGCAATAAACAAATAAAGTAAGTAAATAAAAAAATCTCTCTATAACTAGTTAAACATATAGTTTCGAATCATGGTTTAGCTGGCCACCTTACGCAATTCATTTGGTTGAAAAAATATTTTTTGGTTATCTTGTTTTAATGTAAATATTAGTCACTTTTAAAAATACTACAAAATTTTTTAAGATAAAATTTAAAATAAAATATGGCACTTAAATAGCCGAACGAAATAGTTAAAATAAACATTCACTATAACACCATTGCCTTAAATTTCAGCTCATATTAATAATAAATGTACGAATGCTATAATTGTTGAATGCTGAATAACTCATCTTATATTTTAATTTCAACTTTACGCCAAATTTACTCAGAATTTTCAACATGCAAATCCTTTTAATCCCTGGTGTGTTTTATTGCATTTGAGGAAAGGGTCCATGTAAGGGCTAGTTATATAGCGATAAACATTCAATGGTGAAGCTTTAAATGGTTTTTCTCTTGAGGAATACATCAACTTAAAGAATCATACTCCTTAGAGTAATAGTTATCAAACTATGCGACTATAAGGAGCACTTAATAAATATTACAAAAGAAACCGCGTGTAAACAAACGATGTAAGGTGAATTATACAGAAATTTATAATCAGTTTAATGGCATAAAATATAGTAGCTGTATCGAATGCATATTTTTAATTGAATATTTTTAAGAATTAAATATATGTTCATAAAATATGATTATTCAAACAGAAAATGTAACTTTTAAAAGAAACAGAACTCTGTTAAAACTTGAATGAAAAACAGTTAAAAAAAACTCATTTCGTATATAAATAGTCAGCATTCGTTTATAAAAAAGTGATAAGCCCCGTTTCAAAGTGTTTTAAAATTAACTATTTCGACCTATTTAGTTTTTACACATCCTTATAAATTATAAATAAAGAGGTCGAAATAGTTAATTTTAAAAAAATTTGAAACTGAGCCGGACTCTTCTTTATAAACGAATGCTTACTATTTTTATACGAAATGTGTTTTTTGATTGTTTTTCATTCAAGTTTTAAAAGAGTTGTACGCATTTTATTTTTTTATTATAATAATAAATTCTAAACCTGTGAATTTGGCATTTTGATCTGTTGACTCTGTGCAATGTAAAAACACTTTTACAGAGCCGACTTTTCCAGCATTACGCAAAAGATTCTTCATTTCATTTTCCCCCTTTTTCTGTAACATTTCAGTTAAAGTAATTTTTCTAGTTCTTAAAGAACAACGTTTTAATTAGACATTATTTGTGTCAAATTTGGTCACCAACTCAACTAAAAAGGCCCCTTTCTTTCGGGCTGTCATGCGCTAAAAATGAAAACAACAAGAGTCGACATAAAAATGGCCTCTCACCGAAAAAAATACTTCCTCGAAGTATGATAATCAATCGAAAGTTTCCAACACTTTGGCCCCGAATATTGCGCGGAAGAGTGTTCGGGAAGTATCTAGAGCGTATCTTAATTCGGTTTCTAACGCTTTGGTGCCAGCCAAGCTGTCATGGTGGGTTTGTAGCTGAAAACGGCACAGCTCAGCTTCGGAACAGCTGTCGCTGGAGAATTACACCACCTTCTCCGAGGAGAAGGCGACTGATTTTCGATTTTAATACTTTTCAGTCGGGCTGGTATAGTAAAAACTAATGCGGCATCAGTTGCGTTTTTATGGCCAGTACCCGGAATGGATCGGGTCAACAAAGAAAATTATACATTTTTTTTAGTGTAAATGTGTGAGGATGGCCAAATTCACAAAAATTAAAGTTAGTTTGCGTCTGTAAAATGACGAGCAACGCAACAACTGTCATATCAGAGCTAATTCCTATAAATATATTTAGTTTGTTGTTATGATGAATTACAAAAAGAGCAAATGAACGGAAATAATTGCCACAATAATTATTGTAGTTGGAAACAAAAACATTTTTATTTGTAAACAATTTTCTTCCGCCTTAGTCACTTAAATTCAGAAAAAGTTGTAAGCGATATCACACTATTCCTACGCTATATTTTCCTACTATAAAATATTGCCCAGATTACTGTTCACTATAACTTGTTTTATTTTCTAGAAATTTGAGAAAGCGTTTCTTACAGATTTTAAAACTATATTTTTTTGAATTTATCATTTTAAACTATACTGATTTAAACTAACAGCTATGTTAGTTTTAATAGACTGAAACTTACTTTCGTCAATTGCTTCTTTGTTTAAAGTGCTACAGTTCAACACAATTTTTAGACGCTTCTAATCATTTACCTCCCCTAAAATAATTTACACAACTGCTTAAGCACCTGAACAATTGAATTATAAAAATACAAAGCAATTACCTCCTTGTAACTTCTTTAATGTGTCAATCTTTGAAATGGTTTAATAAAGTTGAATTTATTAACGTGATAAATTCAGATATGCATTAACATTTACGTTGCCTAAGTGGAAAACAGATTAGAAAGCAAAAACAAAATTATTGAGTTTAAAAAAAATCATAGTTTAAAAATCATAGAAAAATGTAAAACAAAAGCTACACTGAAAATATACTCCTCTTATTTACCATGATGTTGGGACAAAATATTTTTACAATACGAACTTTTAAAGAGGTATATATACATTTTCATTTATTCTCTCTTTCATAAGATCTCTTTCTAAGATATCAAAAAACAAAATATATTTACAAGTTTATTAAACTCCTGTTAATTAATCTGATATTAATTAATGATAAATTCAGGAAGTTCTTAGTTGTTATTTATAAAATACTTCGTAGGAAATAGCCTCACTAATTAAAAATTCTTTACGGTTTTAAAGCCTTGACACATTAAAGAATTCCATGCATTGACACTAATGACAAGATGTAAAAAATAATCTTTAGTTATCCTTTTCCTCACATGTCCAAATACGTATAACGTATTTTTGTTAAAAATTGCAATTATGCTAAGTTGTTTGATGAGTTAAAACTGTTTGGAATGATCGATTAAATCAGATAATTACAAACTTCATACACTGAAACTACTTTTGAAAGTTATTAAACAATTCATACAAGCTACAAACATTTTTAATTAGTTGATTCTTTTATCAATCTATATAATTTGAAACTCGACACTCCACGAATAATTGAAACTTAACAAGTAACAAATTTAAAAATTAACAACATTTAATTGAAACATGTCGACGTCGTTTTCAGTTTTCTTGCAAGTTAACTTTTTAACATTTTAAAAACTTTAAAAATAAAAGTAGTTTGGAATGAAAAAATATATTAATGATCGTCTGTCTTTAATTATTGGAAATCTTAACCTTTGTTTTTTCAATGGTTAGATTTTAAAAATAATATAGGAGACTGGGGAGCCTTGGCCATAAGGGAGACTTGGCCCACCTTGAAATTTTAATATTTAAAATATTTGAGCATTTTCTCAATAGATGGTACTCAAAGCTACTGTTCTCAGCAGATAGCCACCTTAGTTTTATTGAGCTGCTTTTGGCATTGAGGAGAAAATAAAAAAACAAAGTTTCTCACCCCAAAAAGTAAACATTTTAGACATAATTTGTAAGATTTTTTCAGAAAAACCAATTCAATTAAGTTTAAGTATATGGTATTTTTAAAATACCGTTATATTAAGGTTTTATTTTAGCTATAAAGTTTGTGCAATTAAGTAGGCTTCAAAGCACCATGTGCCATTATTTACGAAATGTCTAGGTGGGGAGGGTTGGCCACTCTATGTAAGGGAGGGTTGGCCACTGTACCAAGGCTCCCTAAGTGAACTAGTTATGAAAATCTATACATAATGTTTATCAAATACACGGTTAATTATAAAGTATGATTATAACTTTATGAAGGTAATAGATTGATTATTAGTATTTGTACTTGTTTAGAATAAAACGAAAACCTCAACTAAATTAAACTTATCATTTATGACCAAATATCAAACTTTTTCTGCAAAAACTATATAAGTTATTAATTCAATTATAATAATACTCCAGATTAATATTAAGATATTATCAGATTTTTTCGTTATAGGGGGAGGGGAGGACGAACGAGTAGCTTTGAAAGTGCGCTTTGACTTTTACAGTTTGTGCCGTTAAAATAAAAAAAAATTCAAACTGAGGCTTATACATATATATGGGGCTTCTCGTTGCATTATAAACAAAAAAGTCGGTAAATATTGGTTCTATTTTATATTATTAACATTATATGTTTATACATAAACAAATACAATCTAATGTTATATATAAACCTCTCTTTTTAAATCTGAACCAGCTTCAATAACAATTGACTTACAAACCAATAAATGAAAAAACAAGTAGGTTTGTAACAGAATCTGTCACTTAACCCGCTTCCACACAACAGTTGTGTTTAACAGGTAAAAGGGCGACAAACACAGCTTTGATATTCTATACTAAACATTTACATGCTAAATTTGGCTAGTTTCATTTATTTTATTTCGAAAATTCAATAATTATTACTTATCGTTTGCAAAAATTTATTTATGTTTCAAAGAATAAATATATAATATTCCTCGCTTTTAAATAGAATTAAAACATTTCATATCAACGTACAAAGCATCTCGTAGTGAAATCTATTTGACGTCATTTCAAACTGATCGATGCCGCAAAAATAAATGTATTATAATTTATTGTCTAAAAGAATTAAAGTTTCTCGGGCGATTGTTGCGAATGGCAATGGTGATTAAATTCTAATAAAAATGGCTTCCTATGCTTTTTAAATGAACATTAAATTTTGCAGTTTTTTAAATAATTGAAGTACTTCGAATTCTTTTTTGAAATTTTCAATGCATTCTAATTTCGATGTGCTGAATTTTTTGACGTATCACACTTGTCCGTAGCATTTGTAGTTAGGGCTATGAAAGTGAGTGATGGACAGACAGATGGACAGACAGACGGACTGAACGATTATAATACCTTTCAGTTTTTACGTTATAAACGTAATGTGTAAGCTAATACCTTCCACTTTTTACAACGCAGTGTGTTATAAACGCAGTGTGGAAGCTAAAAAGCAGGGTAGCAATTATGAAAGTGGTCCCAAATTGAAATTCTTTATTCGTTTCAAGGCTTTTTTAAAATTGCCACCCTGTGTGAATTGCCCCGGAGTGTACTGTATGTGTTTATTATTTAACCGCTTTCTTAACTCTTACTTTTGTGTCAAATTTTACTGGGTGTTTTACGCTCTGAATATAGTTGCTTCTGTTCCCTTGTTAGGTTAATAATAGATTGAGAACTAAAGTAAGATTTGAATATTTAAAATTCTTATTATAATTGTTGAAATTTCGACAACAAATAAATGTTTGAAATTTGTTTTCCATAGTAAATTTTGATGAACCTATTCAATGTGGTTCGATTTTATCTTGAGAACCAAGAAAAAAGCGAAACTCCTCGAACAGCAAGTTAGCGAAGCATATCACAGATCCGCGGTTTATGCAAATTCTTGTGCTTGAAACAGCACTAAAAGTTATTTCGCATAAATGAGATCTTACAGGGCGAACGACGATGAATTTCTCATGCAAATTAAGACATCAATTCGTGGCCCCACCTAGGCTATACAAGACTCACCGCAACGTCTAGACCCTCAAAGGTGGATATTTATGCATCAAAATATGTAGAATACCCGCGGAGTGTACTTTATCTCGTATGCATCGATATGTGTATCTACACAACCTAAAACTTTTTTTCAGACCAGCAGTTAATTAAAATTCCGCTTTTTTTTCTGCTGAAAAATAAATCTCATTTAAATTTTTGAAATCTTTATTTTCGATTTTGAGTTGAAGAGAATAAGTTTCTTTCTTGGGTGGCTAGCATTATTTCTTTGGATAGAAAAGATGTCTTAATGTGGAGACGAGTCAAAACGTTTCCTTAACCACTTTGAAAATTTAAAATGTGGTGTATCCTTTCTTCTGATTTGCATAAATGATAATCCTTTCCGAGGTATTGAAAAATCCTTCAATTTCTTTTGATTGAATATTGTACGTGCGCTATATTATAGTAAGATGACAGTTTCAAATAGGAATCCGAGTTTTATGAATTTCTTCATCGCCTGTAAAGAATAAAAGTCAAATATTATAAAAATAACATCCCTTTTGTATTTCAAAGTATTTTAAAGAGCATTCAAATTTGCTGTTGCATAATGAAGAATTTAATTTTGTTTATCACCAAGAGTCCTCCGAAATATTTACGTTTCTTCCAAAACGTCCTATCGTACTCCACTAAAGATGATTTGTGATTTCAAACAGAGTAACAAATCCGAAATATTACATATATGCCACATTTGTTTTATTTTTTAAATTTAAGACAAGCTATTCGATCATAAATAAATCCTTAAATATAACCCGGTGAGCTTTACACATACTCATTTGCAACTTTAAACTTTGGTTACTCTCTTGTGCATAGGGTTACCCCAAACAAGATACTTTTTTTCCACTTCAAGAATTCCAAATCAATTCTGTAACAATTCGCATCTCCCACCCTTCGAAAGCTCCCTAAACTCACAAAAGATTCGTTACTCCCCACCAAAAATCCTATTTACCAATTCGAGCTAATTCTGTGTCCATTTGAATCCCTCTCAAATCCTGGAGGAATTGGCGAACTTGTACCTCCTCCATTGTAAAACAAACTCTTATTTTCGCAAAAGACCCTTTATATTTACTCGAATGCGATTCAACCTTCCTTTGGAGGGTGTTCTTCTGAAAAGAACTATACAGCAATTTCATAGGACAGTTATTCTTCGGGGTTTCATGCTACAGATCACCCTAGATACAAATCATCATCTCTGACTCATAAAGAATTATGGTTTATAACTAATGTTAGAGTAAATGAATTAAGTAACTAGTAGTTTCAATATTGTTTTCAGTTACAAACAATATTTAGTTAGCAGTTTCTCAAAATACAGTTTTGGTACCTAGTTCCTTTTGGACTGACATTATTCTTTTGTAAAGCGTTCAACGGAAAACGACCTTCTTTGAAATGTTCCCCGCGCAAGCTCCTAATATTCTCTGATCTTTGTAATGTCCGCTTCATTTTTAAAGCTTTTATTTGCGAACCTGATTGATTTTTCAGTCCTGGAAAAATAATGCCTTTAGTTTTTCCTTTGTTATTCATTTTCAATTTGTAAGTCTGGTTTGACAAGGTCCTGAAAGACACTCCTCCAAAACCGACTGCTGCATTACAAACGAAAGACTTGAACTCGCTCAGTGGAAATAGTGGATGGATGGCTGTAAGTGAGATGGCTGTAAGTGAGATGGCTGTAAGTGAGAAAATGCTGAGCTAGAGCATAAGTCACTTATTTTATTTTGATATATATATAAGTATTTTTTTTTAAACTATGTACTCCAAATGCAGCTAATAGAGAATTTGAAGGTTGTCAAAGCAAGGCATCGCATCGCGAATAGCCGGTGGCATTCATTTTCAATGCCGCTCTGATGAATCGCTTTTGTGCAGATAGGGGATGTTTTATTTTGGAGGTGATTGCGGAGGATAATTATCGGCTTTTTGTGTTTGCTGATCGCTCGTGATTTGATGCGGATTGAGTTAGGAAGAATACTTAATGGTGTGGAAAGGCGTTAAGGTATTTGAGATCGTATATATGGAATACATATTCTAAAACCGAAACAAAGACACAATGATGAAAAAATAAGCGTTTAATATGTGTTGGGATACTTGCATATTACAATATTATTTTATTCTTTGTATTGGTGTTGACGGCTTAGTGAAAATTGTTTTTATCGATTTATTAAAAAAACTCCCACAGAAACTTCATGTGATTCTATGCATTTATTTTCTGCCTAGTATAATGTGATTTTTTTTTAAATCTCGTAACGTTGAATTATATATGCAAATTAAAATCAATAAAAAATATATCCTAACACTTAACATTGATCTGCATTTTAAACAAGGTGTATTCCGATTGAAATACATGAAATATCAGTGAAAATGTGTAATTTTCTGCAGAACAAGAGCTTTTCCGGGAACAATGTGAATATAAATTAAAAAGTTGTGAAAAATATACGATAAATCAAAAATTTATTTTCAATTAAAACATAGCAAATAAATTTCAGACAATCCGTGAATATTCTCTTTATCAGTGTACCTTTAACAGCTAAAATTAAATATTCTTTTAGTAAAAACATTATAACAATATCTATAACTCTGCAAACAATATAAATTCCATGCTATTCCTTACATTGAAAAATGGCACGAATCCAGTTATGGAAGTAGGGTATGTAAAATAGATTATTGTACATTGACTTAAACGTCCAAGTCGAAAGCTTTTTTTGGTTTTAGTAGTAAATATTGTATAAATTTAAGAATGTTACAAAGTTTTCGTTTATAGATTAATTAAAATCAATGGAAGGCAATCGACAATAATCCATCAATTTTCTAAAAATTATTTAATACATTTCCAGCGACAGACACCACGTCCCAATTTTCTATTCACCGATATCAGCACATTCTCATAGAATTTATGTATACCATTTCACTAACAGTTTTTAAGTTACTTTGAAAACTTAATAAATATATATTAACGTGGGTTCTGGATGGAAAATAATAAAAAGTAAATGGACTACTTTTATCGATCTCTTCGCACCATGAGAATTACACATACGTGGACCTTTGTAGAATTCACTTCACAAATTAATTTTACAATTTTTTATAAATTTTAACTTTACTACTATAAACTAGAGTGTTCAATATTCCCACAAATATCGATACCGACGCAGCTGATTTATTAATTGCATTAAAAAAATGATGAACAAGAAGGTCAAGCAGATTTCGAAGGTCTTGCAAAAAGGTTTTTCAACGGTGTATTTATGAAACATTTTGCATAAAAAAAATGTCATAATGGAATATTAATTGCAAGAAACTGATAGAGCTAGTTTATTTATTCATAGCACAACAAATACGTGCATCTCCAAACCTCAAATTCTACTAAATTGAAAGGCTCTCATCAAATGTTTAAAGTTATTATTTTCAAAATTCCTTGAAAAACAGATTATTAAATGTTTAATTGTTTGAAAAATATGTTTATATATTAAAACAAGTGTAAGATTTCTTTCGGGGGTGAAGAGGATAAGTTGTTCATAACATGAGTAACAACGGGCGGATTTAACGTGCGCCATCTTCCTGTTCACGTAGCATTTTATTAAGTAACTATAGCATCATCTAAAATCCTAACTTAAGACCAGTGGAAGTAGAAATTAGCTAATGAGGCAAATAAATGCTGAGATCCATTTTTATTTTAAACAATTGCTCGAACCTCACACTTTTTCCTTTTTCAAAAGAGTCAGTTTCTTTCTATTTGAATGATTTCATTTAAGCAACAATATGTTCTACTGTTTCACATCCTCCTCCATCGATGACAATTTTATATCGATAGCCTGGCCATCAATGCAGTTAAATCATTAACGATTCTACAGAATCAAGCGCCCGCAACAAAACAAGCGCATTCAAAGTAAACACCCCTCTAGGCCCAATAACTTGTATTCCATCAGAGCGGAATTTTACGAGCGACTCCCTTTTAAGCCTTCGATTTCCGGAGAGAACCATTATTAAGATCATTAAAACTTTTTAATTGAACCACGAATAAATAACCGAGGAGGCGGAATCAAAGCCAGGCGAAAAATTGTACTGCTGGTCTTGAATTATTAAGTCTCGTGGTGCACATAAAAGGTCTTGTTATCATCTACCAGGTGCAAGAAGTGATAAGCAGCGACGTCAAGTGTATAGATCATATTAAAAATTCAGCTCCTATGGCTAACAACGCTAGGCCAGCAATCAGAGTCATCTAATATTAATACGAGGACATTACCCACCATCTTTGCAGAAGCTCCAGAGATGTACCGCCTTGAAATATGCACGAAACGATTCCAAGGGGGAAGAGAGACGGTTTTCATTATAGAATCGCGCTAATGCTATTGCGCCAGATAAGCATCCCTTTGTTATTCGCGAGAAAGGGTTTAAGAAAAACTAATGGGAGTTTTTACACTTTGTATTCAGCTCTTTCAAAGATTAGCGGTGGATAAAACGCCTTCATGAAACACCTTTTACAATTTGATGTTCAAAACTCCATGCTATAAAGTGACTCTGATTCTAACAAATTTTGGTGGAGATGTTTTGAGAAAATCAGTCTTAAGCCTGGAACATCTCTTATGTATCTGTTTATAGTCATCTATACAGTTGGTAGCTATCCTTTAGATTATATTCTGTGACTACAAAATGTCATTCAAATTTCAAGACCAGCGCCTTCATACACATAAATATTTAACGTGCTGCTTTAACCCTCTGAGGGATTAATTAGCTTCAGTAAGATGTTTATTTAACTAAAAATATTCTCCCGAGACTTTTTTAATCTGACAAAAAAACATTGAAAATGTTGATATTTCAATATAAATACCAATTGTTAAATTTTAATTTATGATACAAAACGTCGAAAAAAGTGTCATTTAATTTTTAATGAACATTAAAACTATTGATAACAAAAGCCTTCTACTTTAAATCAGATTATTTAGTATGAATTTTGAAATCTCAATTTTTCTTATTTTATTTGCTACTTTTATTTTCATGCACTAATTAGATTATGCATTTTTCACGTTCGTCTACACAAACGAAAAACAATGGATTTGAACAAACAGGGATGTCAGATAAACCTTTCCAGATTCCACTAGTCTTAATACAATTAATTATAAATTTAATGACCATGTTTCAGGTTTTGAGTGGTAACAGAAATGTTGAATAAAAATAAGTTCTTTCTCGAGCCATAATTAAGAACACCAAAATAACTAAAAATCGAGAAATTTTAGAGCCGGGTAACTTAATACAAATATTTTCTTCATTCACAGAGAAATATCTAGACTTAAAATAAATTAAACCATTCAGGGAATTAATAAATTACTTTTTAATTATTAAATATGCATTCATTTAATCCATCTCTGAGTCATTAACATCGATTTCCCGGTATTTTGTTAAAGATTCTTGATGGTTTTGTTTATTATAGTTATATTGAAAAAACTGACTTTGTAAATAATTTGAGATCCTGTCGAAAGTTTCCTTTAATTTTTCTGAAAATGTATGCAGTAGTTTAATATTTCTTTAATCATAGCACCAACTAGAAACTTTTTAAATCTAACTTTTATATAAATCGGAACATTTATGTGAAGTAACCTAAGCTTCAAACATGCATATGTAACAAAAAATTACTTTTGTAAGGTGGCAACTGCAAAGAATTTATGCAGACTAGAAATGTTAAGATAAATATTTTTAGCGAAATCCCTTTTATTTCTTAAAAAGTTGCACTAAAACGCATATCCTGTCATCGAAATGAGTTTTAAAAAAACTAATGCAAAAAAAGGAGTGAAAAAAACTTTGATGCACATATAAACGAAGCCAATTACAAAACACGGAAGCAACAGAATTTAAAGCATCGTTATAACATTCAAGAGTTCAACGTTGTCCAAGCACTTTAATAGAATAGTGAATAAATAAATGCATGGTATACTTTTCTAAGTGGTGAACATTTTCCACATTTGAAAAATACTTAGTGATAAAAATAATACATAAATTCATCGTAAATGAAACGTATGTATATTTTTAATGGATCATAGCTTCAAAAAAAGTATGTTAAATGTTTTTTTCTGAACCATCACTTGTTTTTTTACGAAATACTTAAAAATACGTATTTTAACAATTTTTCGATTAAACTAACATTTTTCATTAATAGTTTAAAAAACATTAAGATACATTAAAATCTATGCAATGGCTAATTATTCACATAAGCTACACCCGGAAATACTCTTCAACATTTTGATATTAAGGTCACATTTTTAAGTTTATATCATATTCATTACCAGAAGTTCTTTGTTTATAAGTGACAGTTAGGTGTTATAAATAAAAAAGGGTGGTAATAGATTATTTTCTATGTCCCGACCAATTTTCCTAATTTACTTTATCTTTTACAGAACCTTTTGTAAATACCATTAGTACTTTCCTTACGGAATAAAAACGTTAAGTTTAAGTTATTAAAATTCTTTTTCATTTAACTTTATTTGTCCAAATTAATTGCCTCTTTTTTTATAGAATATTAGATAAACTTAACAAGAGAAAGCAAAATTTCGCAAGTTAAATCTTTTTGCCAATGGTCGTTTTATAAGTGAACTGTTATATATCGTTGTTAACTATCGTTACTGCTTCTTTACTGATAAAAGATTATTTCTTGTTAAAGCCACTCGCACTGCGTAGTTTTCTTAAGGGAAAAACCTTGTAGAAAACATTCGTTTGCACTGCGCTTTGAAAAGAAGCTGACTGATGAAAGACACATATTCTGTGATAAAACAGTTTTTAAATTTACAAAATTGACAACAATTAAAGTAAAAATAAATAGGCTTCAGTTGGAAGTCGTAGAGCATACAGTTATTTTCAATCTTTGAACGAGTTCTTCAAATATTAGCATCCCACATAGCTTTGTACATCATATCGAGTCGATGGAAGATGGCCTTGTTCCTTTTCCCAAGAATTCTTCTTCTATAGTTTGAACAGCTGAGAGTTCGCATGCCTATCGCCTCAATATGTAACAATTATCGCACACATATTATAAAATGGAGCTTGCCTACATTTTTCTGTATTGTATAATACCAAAAAATGCCGATGCAGCGCAATTTTTTTTTTCGAGGTAGCGTGACCACAAGAGGGACGGCGGCCGGCACGCAAAATCCTCCGGAAAAAGGAGCGACTGCAGGTGAATGAAAAAGAATCTTATTTTGCGTTTTTCAAATTGCAATCGGAAGGGAAACCATCCAGGCCAAAGAACAAAAGTAGGATGAGCCCGTGTAAATGCAAGCATCTGCCTTTTGATGTAGTATCTGCTTTTATTGTAATCACTGTGGAACTTGCATTCGGAGTTTTTTTTTATTCCTTCAGCCATTTCTTTTATGGGTGTAAAGGAAAAATGTTGTTTACGATTCTTTTATCTTTGTGCTGTTTGTAAGGCATGGAAGTAAATTACTTTGCAGGGGAAGTTTATTAACTAGAACACAATCGATAGGGTGTAAAGAAACTTTTAGGAGTAAATAAGTGGGGAATGTTGCAAAAAGATCCGAGAAAGTTTGTAGAAATTGTTTAATTGAATATTTTTGTTGGAAACGCCTCCTACATACAAGTCCATTTGTTGAAAGCATTCTTTATAAAGAAAAGAATTTCATTAACTTGATTTTCGCCGTATTTTTAGAAATCACGAAGGAATTTTGTTGTAATTTTTTTTTCAAAAATAGACAGACAAAATAAAGAAACTTATTTCTATCAAACTTTTTGCGGTAATGTTGCGTTACAAAAAAATAGAAATCGGACAACTTTTATCCAATAAGCACACATCATAGCTCCATGATATAGTTTTAATTTCTTTAAATCATGACTAAAAAATCACATTTATTTTCAATTAATTTATTGTAATGGATATATATTTAGTTTTATCATCATAATATCTTAAATTAAATACTTTGTTGACATGAATTTTTGATGCAGTAAGCATGCTTATTTTCTTTTAAAATAGCTTTAAGTTAAGTAATAGTAATAAATTAAATGTTGTCCCTAAATCATTCTATTTGTGTAAGGTTATAGAATAATTGGTTACGTTATTATTCTTATAATGTTAAAAAATACACTTTTCAAACAATTTTATTGATGTAAGATATTTCCTTTGAAAACTTTCTTGCGTTTAACGTCACCTTTCACGATGCTTTTTTTAAACATTTCAAATATTTTATTGCGTTGTAAGAATATAATATAGGAACATAAACACAAAAGTTAAGAAAATATCCTTCTTAAACTCGATTCTAGAATTAAACGAATTTAATAAATACCTAAAATCCACTTGACGTAATTCAACAATGTGAATCGATATTTCAATACTTAAAAAAGAAACATCAACATTTACCTTTTCACGATGTTAAATTAAACGGATTAAACTCCAAGAAAGAATCTTCCACCTAATTCTTTCAAATAAATTTATAATGAGACTTCAGTACCTAACTCGAAAAGTACAACAATATTATTTCAAGGGGAAATAAAATTTTAATCTTTTTCGTAAAGAATTAAAACTTTCGAATTGGAACTTTGAATGCATTTTTCTGCCGTTTGGTAAAATCGGAAATGGAACTTTCTATTGGAACACGGAAATGTATTGTAAAATTCCCGAGATGATGACGAGAAGAAAGATACAGCTGACATTTGGAGTATCAGCTTGGAAGGATTTCTTCGACATGAGGGACATTTGGTTCAGTTAAAAATAATGACAAAAGGAATTCATCAATTTGTTCATAGTAACGTCATGAAGATTGGGGTATCATTTGAATTAATTTTAAAATGTAATTATATTTTTTATTGCAATGTAATAAGACTTTTCTAAGAGTTTTATTGAGATAACGCAAAGTTCATAGATATGACATTTTTACAGCTAGAAAAGCGCTTCAATTGATATTTTATTTAGTCGATCCAAATTTCTGATTTTCACTTGACTGTGAGTCACAGTTTTCCTCTCACATAAAATTTATAAGTATTATTTTCCTTAAAAGACATCAAAAATATATTTTTAAAAACAAAGGCATGAAAAATAAGTAACTGAAGAAGAAAACAGTGAAATGACGAATTTAGGTAATGAATAATATCGGCACAGTTAACATAATAGATTTTTAAGACGCCTGGAGGAAACAACGGGGATTCTAGCTAAAATAGTTTTAATATGTGAGAAAAAAAATTGACGTTGTTTTCTTCATACGAATATAGTCTTTAAATACTGAATAATAGATGTTGTTAATGTAAATTCCCTACTTCCGACAGACGCATGTAACTTTCATAATATCCGTTAAGTTTTGATTTTTTAATTCAAAATCAGCTTAAAACTTGAATGAAAAAATCTGTTCCTTTTCCCCAATCCCCTATTCAATTGAAATAAAGCATCTTTTATTTTAACAAAACATTGTTTCGGCGAACAATTAGACAGAAAATTCCCCCCAAAAGCAGAAACTGAGCTTTCATAAAAAAAAAATCCGTTCCACCTCAGAGAATTGCAAAAATCATTTTCACTCCCCCTCCAAAAACTACCTATGGAACAATGAACTGATTTTTTTTGTACTCGTCACATAAAACTTACATTAGGAAGGAATAGATAACGTTGTAGGTAAGCATAGAGGCGAAAGCAATTATTTTAATTTCGAAATGTAGCGGTAAACCCCTTTAAATGTAACCCCTCTCTTACTACCCCTTTTATTTAGCTTTCGTATTACATTTACAATATACAAAAGGTAATAAATTGGCCGTCTGTCTCAAGCAACTGTCAACAAGCTCATTATTTATTTAAAGATTTAAATAAATAAAGTAAAAATATTAAAGAACAGTAAAAAAACTAAACTTATTATTAGTTTCAGAAAAAATTCTCAATTTTTTTTTTATTTTCCCCTTTTCCCATTACCTTACAAATTCAATTCTTTCATTGTTACTTTTACTATGTAATCGGCTAACTTAAAGGTAAGAGGATTGAAACTTATATAACTTGCAAAACTTATTTTAGTTATGAGAGAAAGGCGTTGGGTCAAGTATCAGCATTATGAGATGGACAAGTATCCAGAAAAAATATCCCTGGTTTCCCTTATTATTTATTTGCTTGGTTTCTTACAATAGTTGTCCGATTGCTTAACTATATATGTCTACTTACTCGATTGTTTTGTACATGTAAAAATGATCATTCGATCATCAAACCGTTCATTCGAGATTCAATAACTACCTCGCCGGCCGAATCGAATGTTAGTCAATTTAAACAACGCAGTATAATTTCATTTGTTCTACAGAACTACTACTATATCTCCCATTACGAATTGTGTGTTCTACACTCGTCGTACTGGAGTAGCATTATTACAACCTCTGAAGTGCTGTGAATACAAGGTGAGGTACAAAAATAAATACTAATTCTCATTGCGGCGAATTCGGGATACTCAAATACTGGAATTACGTAGGGCTGTATTAGCCAGCCGTTAATCTAGAGAATTGTATGCGTTATCTGTGCTCGGTAAAGATCTACCTGCAATAGGGATAATTCTGGCATTGTTTTTTTTCAATTTCTCTTTCCACGCTTTATTAAAAA